>CM038145.1:338368476-338371473 GCA_021437245.1 Aegilops speltoides
TTTCAACAATCGGAAATGGGAATATTCCATTCCATGGCATAGTTCTCAATGTTAGTAAACAGAGTGCGTTATCAACTCAGTAATAAATCTCCCCTACACCGTAACCGGATTACATTCATTCAAGTTGGCAATCCCCCGATCTTTGCTTTTGACAAAAGGATCACCCTAAGATGATCATCTCATGGCTATTGGGAACGAATCAAATCAGATGGTTCTATTTCTCAACCTTTCTGACTTGCCCCTACGGAACCGAGGTCAAAAGGATTGAAAACGTCAGTCATTCACAACCAGTGATGAAGGATTCCTCGAAAAGTTAAGGATTAGTAGTTCTTTTTTGAAATCGATTTCGAAAAAGAATGGATACCTAAAGGATTAGTAATTGAAAATCTAAAACATTAGAGATTTTTCCCATAAAAGGAATCATAATAAGGACTTGCAATTTGTAGAACTTATCAAGTAGTACTTTCTTCATATTCCGATCCAGAGTATGTTCCCATTCACATGTTAAGGAAATGGCTATCAAGAACGAATTAACCCTTTATCCATTTTTTCTTTTTAAGTACCCCTGCCTGGGGAAAGAAGAATAGTAAAAAAGATATGGGGTGCACTAGAAAAAAAATTCATTATTTCCTTCCTCTATTCGATCATTTCAGCCACGCCATAATAGCTGCCACAATAAGAAAGAAGCAAGCAAAACAGCTAGAAGCGCTTGCTTCGCCGCGCCCAACAATTCTTATTCACGGGAAATCCAACCAAAAGATCGACTCGGACTTCAGTAGAGCGGTCTGCTTCTTTGTCTGCATAGGGCCGTCCCCACTCTGTCCCGGGCGCTAAGGGTTTTGTTTTAGGAACAGACGGTGGTGTTTTGCTGACGCCTCAAATCGACGCTTTTGTTGCGACATGCTAAGTTTTCTCCCCTATTGCTAGTAGGTTGATGGGTCGCATGCCTGGCACACATTTTTAGCCTTGCTTGTATTCCATAACTCAAAATAGGTGACCTAACGGAGATAGGAATGAAGTAGGGCGGGTAGCTACCCAGAGATTGGAATGCCCTATCGACAGGGAATGTTGGTACCACCTACGGTGCTTGATAGTCTTCAATCCAGACGGTCTCAAGAGTACCTTGACCCATAGCATAGGGCTTGATGTGGCTTTGGGGCTTCCCAAAAGGTAATAGAATAGGTATTTCAGGCACCATCATCAATATGTTGCTGCTATTGAATCCGGTTTTGAATCAAGCAACAAGAGTCCGACCTCAGGGTCCACCATAGAAAGGCATTCCTCAGTCCCATTTATGCATTTACCCACGATTATGGATTAAATGGTTCTGAACCTGTGGAAATAGTTGTTAGTTGTAATAACAAGAAATTTAGTTAGAGATGTAGAAAAGAAAAAGTAAAAAAGGATTAAAAAGAGGGAATTCCTAATCCAATAAAAAACAGTTTGGTCTTAGTGTGGCTAGAGGATATTCCTATGTTATACTATATAACTCTCATCCATGAATTATAACTCTCATCCATGAATTGATTTGGTAGATCCGATATTCATAATATTGAATTGATTCAGTATTATCAGAATGCAAGCAATACCTCGCTCCTTATATGGGAGCAGCCCTGGCTGAGTATTTTATGTACCGCGAACGACATACTTTAATAATTTACGATGATCTCTGCAAACAGGCACAAGCTTATCGCCAAATGTCCCTTCTATTAAGAAGACCTCCTGGCAGTGAGGCTTATCCAGGGGGTGTTTTTTATTTGCATTCACGCCTTTTATAAAGAGTCGCAAAATTAAATTCTTTTTTAGGCGAAGAAAGTATGACCGCTTTACCAATAGTTGAGACTCAAACGCACGCCTTGTAGTTTTGAAGCTAAAAAGACAGCGAGCTCCACGTCAGCGAAATGAGTCGCGCTAGCGTGCTACTCTTCCTTTATGAGCGAGACTCTATCCAGATCTACTGATCTAAGTACTCCGCGAGCAAACTGAGTGAGCCATGAGGCGCCTATCGGCAAGGGTTGGAAAAGCCTTAAGTTTAGGCTCCCTTCCTTCACTGAACTGATTCACCCGAGTCCAAACCTACTGAGTTAGCTAATTTTTCCTTTACGAGATCTTGGCTCTTCGGAATGATTCGAGAGAGCCCCGCCTCCTCTTGGTTTAGGATTCTATTTAATTGAATTTCTTTACTCCACGGTGCTGGTTATCGAGTTTATGGCGCCGCCGACCATCCAAAAGGTCAAAGATGGCATCGGCATTTACTTATTATGCTCTCTTCTAATAGTGGTCCCTTGGTATTCAGGTTGTAAAATCCTGACCTTGGTATTCAGGTTGTAAAATCCTGATAGGAAATTCGAATGTTATACCTTGTTTTTGTAATGGCCTATCTTCTTTAAAAAGCCGAAAGATAAGGATTTGTCAACCTTTCCTTTGGATTTATTATCATAGGTATTGTTCGATATCGCCTCTGTGTAATGAACGCTCGAATGTAGCTACCCACCAGGGGGGTGGACCAAGAAAGAGGCAGGCGATTGGGTCCTTCCCATTCTCTGTGATGTCAGTCTCTTTGTCATTCTTTCACCCTTGCTGAGTAGCGAAGTGAGCATACTCAAGATCCTCATTTTGGTCAACCCGCCATGGAAGCCTTTACTCGATGAGTTAGTTGCCTGCCATAATCTTGTTGTCTTCTTCTTTCCCTAACCTTATCTTAGCCTTAGGCGCCTCTCAGAAACTTCATAATCTGAATCACAGTCCTCTCTAGGTAGTAACCATAACTTTAACTAGGAACTCGGCATTATAGGACCGAGTCTTCTTTAGTAGTAGTTGTCTGAGTTTTTCCGCTTTCCCCGATCTCTGCCACTTCATCCGTTGTGGCCCGTAATGTCATAGCTTTCAGGGTTGGGTTCTGACAGAACTCTATCCATAGAGAGACTTGTTGTAAATTCCTTAACTTAAGAAAGAAAAAAGAATAAAAACACAGATACATAACATACAAAAAAGAGC
>CM038145.1:338375386-338402333 GCA_021437245.1 Aegilops speltoides
GCTTTTCCTCCAGCCGTACCTGCCTCGCTGCTCGTGATACCCAGGAAGGGCATCCCTCAATGTCCTTCTAGCTTCAACACGCTATGATTCATATCATCTTGACCATCCTCAAATTCTGGACATCTTAAGGCACGTAAATCTAAGTGGATTTATTTCCGTGATCGAACGTGGTGGCGGGTTCATGCCTTGCCAATAAAACTATTATTTTTCTTAGCTGAGGAGCCTTTGGAAGTACCATTGTTGGATCGGATTGAGCCATTATAGGATTGGATAAAGGTTCACTCTTTGTCAATGTATGCTTCCTTAGTTTCCTACTTTTTGCATCGAAAGCGACTTGTTGCTCAGTATCGAGAAACACTTCTTCTCCTTTTCGAGGCGTAGATCGCCCGTTGGAATTGACTTTTGAAAGCCATCAACCAGAGAATGAAGAATCGATGTGTCCGCCGCAAAAGCAAGAGAAGATAAAGGACACGACCTCTAAGCGAGTGCGAGGCGAGATCTGCGAAACCAATTTGATGCATCCAACGGGCAGCAGTATTGAGGCGACGTGGCCTACCTGAGTGTAGTCACCACAATTTGAGAGTCCATCATAATTTTTTCCCTGACCTTATTCTGCTGAGCTCTATTCTCCTCCACAATTCTAATATTATTAAATTTAAGTAAGAAAACCACACTTTAATATGGAAACGTAAGACTGAAACAGAAAGAAAGAATCCACAGTTTATTGTCTTAATTTTTATTCTTATTCTATATGAATACTATAGATTCTATTAATACGTAGATTGAAAGGTTATACATATAAGGAATGTAAGACAGATTGAATAAAGAAAAAGGAATGGGTGATTCGAATGCTAAACAAAGAGGGGTAGCGATTTATTCTTGTTTTTTCCAAATTGGCCAAGTTACCCATTGCATGTTGGCAGTTATCGAGTATAGAATAGATATGCTTCTCTTTCTTCTTATGAACAGAATTGGCTTCTTATTTTTAATGGAATGAAATAAATATTCACGCTTTCTGACACAGAATTCCCCAGAAGGGTTAGGTACATAGGATATGGATAGTCTTTTTCAATGTGATAAAATAAAGCGACATTGTGGGATCTTGAGAGTAGACCATGTCTTACGTCAGGGCATCCGAATCAATCCAAATCCTCTGACACTCCTTTCCAGCTGCTATTTGAATACATGTTCAGATGCAAAATAGCTCGACTTCGAGTAAGGTCTTGTTCTTAACTGCTTGAGACTGGACATAACAAGAACATGAGAAAGCGGAAGATTACGTGAGCATCTATGCTCACATTTTGTCCACCCCAGTAAGTGAACCTTTTGTATCCTTTTGCTTATATTTTGCTGTTTGTTTTGTAAATGACCTTGAGTTGTTTTTCACATTCTTTCTACAGGTAATTGCAGATGTTGACAAATATGGTGTACATGAAATGGTGATTGCACTTTGACTCAAAAGCACTATTCGATAAGACACAGTAGAACTGTGCACCCGTTTTTGTTTGAGTTTGAGGCGACCTATACTACACTATAATAGCAAGGAGAGACAATAGCTGATACCAGATCATACTATAGTACAGCTAGTGCGTGCTAAAACCCTCCTTGTGTACTAGGCTTATTAATAATCTAGAGTTTTCTGAAGAAACCTCCTAGTGGAGGAAGGCCTCATAGGGATAAGAGACATAGGGCTAAAGAGAGAGAGCCAAAAAAGGATCTTTTGTGTATAATCCTGCATAATCTCGAAGATTATCAGTTCCGGTACGTAAACCAAATAATAAAATGCAAGCAAAAGTTCCTAGATTCATTCTTTTTCTTTAGTTTTTTTCACTCCTGTAAGAAACTCTTGTATTGTAAGTTGTAAGAAAGAGCCATTATACCAATTCAGAATTTCTACTAGAAATGACAAATGGTTAAAAAAAGTTCTATACATAAGAAAATTAGACTTTCTTCCACGGAACTATTCATGGCATATCACACCTTTTCCATTTCCTTTTACTTTTTACTATAGTCTAAATGATTAATCGAATCAGGGTTTTGGGCATAAAGATTCCATTGACACGTCAAAAGGGGTCCCAACCCCTGGGGATAGGGTAATACATCTAAGAAATTATTCCATTGAACGTACTCCCCCTGGATGCGGTGGGTTGATACGATTTCCACTTTGACGGTACTAAGTTGGCATTCTTTGCAGATAACTTCCATCTCGCCATAGACGAAAAGTACCCAATTTCATGCCAAGAGACCATGTAAGGGTTGTACGACCTATCCATACGATAAAGAGACTCACAAGCCTAAGAGAAATTCCTTCCTTCCCTATCATTAATTAAGGACTGGCTTGCTTCGAGAGAAAGGAAATCGGAATTCCATAGTCATCTTCCTCATGAGTTGGAACAACTAAAGGTGTAGGTTGGAAACATACCTTTTTTCGTTGGATTGCGCTCCAGAGAATGGAATGGTAACACGCGCTCCCGAGAGGAAGCATTAGTTTATGGTTCGAAAGCACGAGTCACTCCAGATCAGTAGGCCTTTTAGAAGGCGAACAAACAAAAGTTTTCCGCGGGCGCTAGCGCTATCTTGTTCGCTTTTGTCAAATGAAGTCACACGTAGCGCCACCTAACTGATAGCTGATAGAGCGCAGAGCCCCTTCTATAAGCGAGCAGAGCCATTTCTTTCTACTGACATCAAAAGAAAAAGAAAAGTACTAAAGGCGAAGGGCATTCTATTGTACATCTACTTTGGTATAGTTACAAAGGTAACTCTATTATGGATTTTTGACTACATTCTCCATAGGTCCCTCTTAGATCTTCTTTCTCCAATCTTGGATTAGGGAAGGAGGAGATATTCGCGACTGGGTCCAATCAAGGTATGAAAAAACTCTTTTCCCATGACTCACTAATACGATCTTATCTTAACATTCTTCTATCCTTCTTCATCACGGGATAGAAGCATAATGCTGATCTATGGACGAAGGAAGGTATCAGAAAATTCATTATGACCTAGACCTAAACCAGGCTGATATTGAACAGAGGAGGAGTTCTTGTTACTACTTCTCGCTGGCACCAAAAGAAGTTTCACTTGATTTGGACCTTTTGTGGTGGTCTGCCGAGGACAGCACCTAAAAGCAACCCTTGTGCCATGGAATATTCCCTTTTACGATTGGAGAACCTGGCTTTGATGACATTCCCGAGGAAGGTATTTCCCCTACTAGGCTCGTTGCTTCACTTATTAAAGATCAGAGAAGCGAATGCCTCTCGTAATTGATTGAAAAGAGAAATAGAAATAACATCATATAGAGTCAGGGAATGGAATAGAGTCAGCGAATGAAAAAGTGAGCCACCGGTTCAGGTAGAAGATACTATCATTACCGCCTGGACAATTACACAGCCAACCCATAATCGCAACGACCCAATTGCAAGAGCGGAGCTCTACCAACTGAGCTATATCCCCCCCCCCCCCGAGCCAAGTGGAGTATGCATGAAAGAAAGAAAATCCAATTCAAATATCTCAACGTAAAAGGAAAATCGTTTCACTTTGAAAGGAAAGCTAGCTATATGAGATCGAAATCACTCTATCTACGATATTCATTGCACCATGAATTAAGGACAATGAGGGGCAGGTTATATTCCCTTTCTTCTGATTGATTGAGCTCAACACTACTAGGAAAAGGCATGCTAGTGGCGCACCAGTTTTGCCTTCTAATGGCGCATGGCTGGTGCGCCACTAGACTCACGCCATTAGAATTTTTTTCTAATGGCGCACAACATGTGCGCCATTAGAATCTGGTATTCTAATGGCGCACTGTGCAAAGGCGCCATTAACGCCCACAAGGCGCCACTATTATCTGCTATACTTATAGCGACACATGGTAGTCGCCATTAGTAACAACTTTTTAATTCTTTTCTTCTTAATCTCGGTCACTATTTCACATATGAGATATTCAACACATATATATATACAACAAGCATCCATATAGCAATCATATCCAACACACAAGTTTCATCATATATACATACATAGCCAACACATAGTTCCGTCGTTACAAAAGTTTCACATTGTTCATCCAACACCGTTATCCATCAATTCACAAAAGTTTCACATTGATACAAAATAAAAACACAAATGGAAAAGAAGCACTCCATCCACGCAAGCTTCCGTCAATTAAATCAAATCTGCAAAATGATAAACAAGAAGTTAGAAGAAGAAAGAGAAGAAGACTAGAAGAATACTAGAAGAGGAAGAACACTAGAAGAAGAATAAGAAGAGTTTTGGAAAAGAAGAAGAATAAGAAGAAGACTATAAGCTTATTATGTAAACTTGATCATTTTGTGCTAACATAAGTTATTTTGGAGCTAACCTATAGGAAACTAAGCATATAAGGTCTAAGTTAGTATATTAGAGCCAACTTAGGTAAAATGAAGCTAACCTATGTTATTTTGGAAAAGAAGAAGATTAAGAAAAAGACTATAAGCTTATTATGTAAACTTGATCATTTTGTGCTAACATAAGTTATTTTGGAGCTAACCTATAGGAAACTAAGCATATAAGCTCTAAGTTAGTATATTAGAGCCAACTTAGGTAAAATGAAGCCAACCTATTGGAAACTAAGCATATTAGAGATAACATAGGTAACTAAGTATATATATATATATATATGTGTGTGTGTGTGTGTGTGTGTGTGTGTGTGTGTGTGTGTGTGTGTGTGTGTGTGTGTGTGTGTGTGTGTGTGTATCATTTTGGATAGCTAACCTATAGGAGATCTGACATACCTGACAAAGTAGGCAGTTCTTCTCCTTCTTCTCCTTCATCTCCCTGATGCGCCTAGAGCGGCGAGGCGGTGGAGGCAGTGGAGGTAGTGGGATGTAGTCTTCTACCACAATTGGCGTGGTCATGTCGCCCAGGTGTGGGATCGCAAGGCCACCACCGGTGCGTGGTCATTGTCAGCACCACCACCATCGCGAGGCCACCTTGAGCACGACCATCGCTAGGTCATCCTCACCACCTCCATCTCTTGCCCATGGTCACCACCACCATCTCTTGCCCTTGGTCAACCACCACCAGCGCTAGGTCATCCTCACCGATGCCCATCGTCATCATGCAGCTCCTCATCCTCACTCTGCTCCTCTTCTCCCGCACTCGGTCCGGATCATCCTTCTTGTTGTCTATCTTTGGTGCAGAATCGCTGCTTTGCTTGCCGCTACTGACCGAATCATTCTTTGCTGCCGCTACAGACCATAGTCGCCGCTTTGCTTTGGTTGTAGCTGATGTCGCATTCGCTGCTCCTACCGTCCAAACCGCAACAATGACCGTTAACAATCGATGTGAGACAAAGCCAAATGTAGAGGAATAAGAAGAGGCGAACGACGCATCGGCATCATCATCGGCAGAGCGCATGCGACATAGTCTTGTTGTACACCTTCACGATGAGCATGTTGGCGCCATCGTCGCACTCAAGACAAGGAAGTACCCCACCTGCAGGTCGAGGCACGGTAGAACTTCTCCCACCCACGAGACAAGTACATGTGGCCCTTCTTGATCGCCAATTGCACATCCCATCGCTGCGAAACCCGCTGCCGCCTGTCGCAGCTTCACATTATTTTATGGATCTTCACCCATCAAGATGTTCATAAAACTGTCAGCAGCCTATGCAGTTTGGGAAAATGAGTGATGTAGCAAACAATGATATCATAATGAGATGGGTGAAGGGAGATCTCTCGCTTTATATACCAGCGTCATGGATGATATGAAGCCTCAAGTATGATAGTGAAGAACTGGAAGCATCCAACTCGATCTGCGGTGTCGCAGATCGGCGGTGGCTGCTTCCGCCATCTCGATAAGCAGAAGAGACCAATTAGTACCCATGCATGATAACATGCATTAGTCGCAGTACCCCATATGTCCTATTTTTAGCAAAGTCATGCTAAAATTCACGGAAAATTTCAGCATGACCTTTGCTGAAAATAGAACATATGGAGTGCCCGAATTTGCGGAACGGAAGTTAATCGACATTCCGCAAACTCAAGGGCCTCTCGGGTACCTGCAAATTCATCACGACACAATGGTCGGAGACAAAACCCAACAAACTAGCAAGTCTTTCTCAATGTGATCACAAGTAATTCAGAGGCATCACAATAAAGCAACACCGCACTAGCCTAAAACAAGTGAAGTTTCACCCATATAAGAACAACTTTATAAAATCAAAGAAGTTGCTAAATTTTTGTATCCTTCATACACTTTGGAGTACAATGCTTTATAATGTTCCATCATCATTACAGAAATCCAAGACCATGTGTTCCATCATCATCATCATTACAGTAAATCCAAGAAACATCATGCTTTTTAACAGTTTTTAGTTTGGACAGAATACTGAAAACTACAGTTTGGACAGAGTTCCTAACACTTTGGTCTTCTAATTACAAAACAAAACTGACATAATTCTAGATGCCATAACTGAATTTTTTGACAAGAGCTCAAGTTTTTGACAAGATCTCCTAACAAAGAGCTCCTAACTGAATTTTCTCGCTTAAAGGAAGGTGACTTAAGTGGCAAGATGATACAATTTATGTAACATAACAATATATGCATCTTAATATAACACCATCTCCTAATGTAAATAGTATCCTAGGTTTCCATCTTAATACCACAAAGAACTACATAAAAATCCAGGATCATTTTTTCTAGAGAATAGCATCATTATAAGGGCCCGCCTTCAAACTAACCAATTTCCGAGGCTGGCCTTCTTCATAGGAGAATCAATTAGTTCAAATTCAAAATTTATCACTTTGCGAGATAATAAAGCAAATCCACAAGACAATCTAAAATAACAAGAAATGTAACTCAGCTTGTTCCTATCTATATGCCTTTGGATGAAGGTCAACATCTATGAATTAACTCAATCCTCAAGCAACTAGTTGGAACTTGCAAGCGCATGTACTCTACTACTACCTAGCAACAGGCAGATCCTGCAGTTCTTGTTGTTTGCCGCAAGATGAAACTTATTAAGCATTCTGCCTAGACATCATTAATGGAACAACCGAACTGAATCTTCAATCACATCCATTGCACCTTCCACGGAGAACAATGCCCTCATCTATTTTACCATCTCGTAAAGTTCACGGTCTATTTTCCTATCCCGGTGAGCAACTAACACAACCTTCTCATGTTCACCGCTAGAAAGTAGAAACATCCCATCTCTAATGAAAAGATAGCACAGTTTCAAAAGAAAACAAACAAAAGTAGCAGGAACTCGATTCTCCTATATAGTTACAAAAATGCAGTACAAAAATGCAAAGGCAATTTGAATCGTGAACCCTAACTTTTGGAGCATGTGCTTCTCATCTTGAAATTCCTTTTGGAGCATCGGTTGGAAGGAATGGGGAATGGTGGAGAGAGGGAGGAAGTAGGAAGGAGGAGAGGTACCTGGTCGCCAAAGGGGTCGGGGTCGGTGAAGGGGTCGGGTCGGGTCTGAGCTCGTCTGGTCCTCGCTTCGCCCATGATTGAAGGAGAGCAGCAGCGCCGGCATGGAGGACGGCAGGGCAGGCGGGGTGGGCGCAGTGTAATCGCCCTCGATGCGGCTATAGCTCCCACGTGTCGGGCACGACTTAGAGACATAACCGCATTGAAAGCAATGTCGCAAGTGAGGTAATCTTCGCACAATCCATGTAATACATAAGGGAAAAGGTACATAGTTGGCTTACGATGCCACTTCACACAATTACATGAATAAAGCATTACATCATCCAGATACAATCAAGGTCCGACTACGGAACCAAAATAAAAGAAGAACCCCAAATGCGACATTAAAACCCCGATCGCTAACTGGGCTCCACTACTAATCGTCTGAAAGGAAACATAGTATCGACCAAGGGCCTCATCATATTCCCACTTCAATTCAGTTGTGCCATCGTGGTTGGCATCACCGTACCGCATCTGTTTTGGTAGAATCTGAGCCACAGGACTCAACAATCTCACACCCGAGATCAAGACTATTTAAGCTTAAGGGAAGGCTGGTGTCAAAAGGGAAGCTGCTGCAAGTTTACTAGCATATATGGTGGCTACATCGCAAAAGAGAGCGAGAAGAGAAGCAAGGCGCGGTCGTGAAACTAGTAGCGATCAAGAAGTGATCCTAAACAACTTACGCCAAACATAACTCCAACATCGTGTTCACTTCCGGACACGCCGAAGAGACCATCACGGTTACATACACGGTTGATGTATTTTAATTAAGGTCAACTTCGGTTTTCTACAACCGACATTAACAAATTCCCATCTGCCTCATAACCGCGGGCACGGCTTTGAAAGATAATACCTGCAGGGTGTCCCAACTTAGCCCATCACAAGCTCTCACGGTCATCGAAGGAATAAACCTTCACCCAAGACACACCGATCGACTCGGTATCCCAGACATCAAGACATTTCGACAATGGTAAAACTAAACCAGCAAAGCCGCCCGATGTGCCGACAAATCCCGATAGGAGCTGCACATATCTCGTTCTCGTGGCACACCGGATGAGCAAGACGACGGGTTGGCATAGACCTGGTTGCCAGGGGCGCCGGACATCGCCAAAGTTGGACCAACACTCACGACGAGCACCGCCCGGGGCTAAAATAAAGATGACCCTCGGGCTCGCGAAACCCAAGGGAAAAAAAGGGTGTAGGTGGCAAATGGTAAAACCAAGGTTGGGCCTTGCTGGAGGAGTTTTATTCAAAGCGAACTGTCTAGGGGTCCCATAAATCACCCGACCGTAAGGAACGCAAAATCAAGGAACATAACACCGTATGACGGAAACTAGGGTGGCAAGAGTGGAACAAAACACCGTGCAAAAGGCCGAGCCTTCCACCCTTTACCAAGTATATAGATGCATTAATTAAAACAATAGATATTGTGATATCCCAAAATATCCGTGTTCCAACAAGGAACAAACTTCATCTTCACCGCAACTAACAACGCTATAAGAGGGCCGAGCAAAGCGGTAACATAGCCAATCAATGGTTTGCTAGGACATGGGTGGTTAGAGGTTGACATGGCAATATGGGTGGCATGATATAGCAAGTGGTAGGTATCGCAGCATAGGCATAGCAAAAGAGCGGCATCTAGCAAGCAAAGATAGAAGTGATTTCAAGGTATGGTCATCTTGCTGTAAGGTTCTCGAGTTGTCGAAGGCTCGGATCCTCGAGGCGTTCTCAACAGGTTCCTCGCTCACGCACTCGCCTCCGGCTCTACCCAAAGCAAGAACACAAGCAACGGAACCACAATCAAACAAGGAACATATGCACAAGCAATATGATGCAATACATGACATGCTATGCGAGATGTGACATGCTATGCATATGTATGCTCCGGAAGGAAAATGATGAACTGGCATCAACTTGGCAAACCAAGTATGCCGCTGGAAAGATGAGATGATTTGGTTGAAATCGATATAAAGATCTCCGAATCGGATGCACGGTTTGCAAATGACAAGCAAAACAAGAATGACGCAAATCTGCGTTTAACAGCCCGATGCTACTTAGCACGCAACACAAAACTATGCTACAGCACCCCAACATAAAAACAAAGCATATGGCAACGAACTACAGGAGATGCTTAACAATAGAGGAGCACTGAGCTACGGCTAAATCACATCATAACATGTTCAAACAAGCATGGAGAAAGTGCTCAAAATATCAGGTTCACAGACTTAGTGAAAATACTAACATGGCAGGAATTAACATCAGGAAGGCATGTTTAGAGCAAGCAAACAACATGCTACAGGAACTTATAATAGCAAAGCAAGGCATGACATGATTCTACTCAAAGCATATTTCAATAGTCCCTTACTGACCATAAGCCAAAAAGGACCTTAAGAAATGATGGCACCCATGTAAACATTGCAAGTTTTATTACAGATTTCAGACTTAGTGAAATATCAGGACATGGCGAAAACAGATTCAACATGGCATGTTCGTGAGCTCGATGCACTCACTACAGAGCATCTCAAGATAAAATAAGCATACACCCAGCAAGAAGACATGGCATAGGAGCTATACATGGCAAGAACAACATCATAGCATACACGGATCAACTACACCGACCTCGTGAAAATTGAATCTAATGCAAACAGTCTGCCAGGAAACAATTTCAAGCAAAAGTAGAGCACGAAAATGACATGCTAGACTACTCCATAAATACCAACAAAGGCATGGATGGATAGAGCACAACCATATGCTCAAAACACCCTTACTGATCATGCTCAAAAGGGCATAGATCTCTGAAACAACCTAAACATATGGCATAAAATTATCAGCAGGACAAAACTTAGTGAAATCACTAAGTTCCTGAAATCAGTAACAACATCATCCCTACTTTGCATGCTTGTTCTAGTCAACACATAGCCCACAAAAATACATGGAAAATACCCCTGGAAAGATGGCATGGCAATGTTCAACTCACATGTAGGACTCAAATTCATAGGGTGCACACATAATTCATGGCAAAAATGACAAAATAGCTCGAACTGATAAAATTCTGAAACTAACGATCTGAAGCTATCTTCCAACAGCATTTCGGGCACCAAGATGAGCTCAAATGCAAATGATGCAATGGAATGAAATGATGTACTCTTCGAGACGAACATTTTGACATATTATACGCCCAAAACGGAGCCACGGTTGCGGAGATGTGATGCTATGAAAGTTGCACGAAAATATAGCAGAATAATGACTTAGTGGAAATATTCGGAGGGGAAAAGTCAACCGACGGGTCCAGATCGGATCGGGCCGGATCCGAGGTGAGGTCGCCGGAGGGGCTCGGGTCGCCGGCGGTTGGGGTGGCCGGAGGCGGCGATGGCAGCATGGGCATGGGCGGTGGGCGGAGGCGGCGAGAGAGGTCCGGGCATGGCGTGGGTTGAGCCTGGCCGGGCGGCTGGGGCGTGGCGGCAGCAAGGGCGGCGGTCGGCGGAAGCGGCGGTGGCGGCGATAAGCGGGCGGGCGGTGGGCGAAGGGGCGGCGGCGGAGTAAAGGCGGCGGCAAGGCAAGGCTTGCGAGCGGGCGACGCTGGGCCGGTCATGGGGTTCGCGGGCGAGAAGGGCTGGCGAAGGCAGGCAGCGGCTGGGCCACGGTCGACTTCCGATTGGCTCGGCGCGCGGCGGACGCGTTCGGCGCCGTCCGGACGTGTCCCGCGGAGGAGAGGAGAGGGAGCTAGGGTTTGCCCGTGATTTCGTGGAGGGTCTTTAAATAGGCATAGAGGAGCTAGGAGAGTCCAAATGGGGTGAAGCTACCACACGATCGTGATCGAACGACCGAGGGCATGGAGGGAGTTAGATGGGTTATTGGGCTGTTTTGGAGGGTTGTTGGGCTGCAACTCAAAAGATGCCTTTGCGAGAGCGTTAACCGTTGAGTACCAAACGAACTCCAAATGACCCGAAACTTGACAGTGGTCTACCGGTGCTATACCAGGCCACTTGGCAAGGCTCGGTCCATTCCGAGAATGTTCAACACCCGCACACGGAAAAAGGACAAGAGGGGACGCCGGGGAACATAGGAGTGTCGGATTGCAAAACGGACAACGGGGAATATGCTCGGAATCATGAGACGAACATGTATGCAAATGAGATGCACATGATGACATGATATGAGATGCATGACATGAACAAAATGCAAAATGAAACAAAACCCAACCACGGAGGGAATATCATATCACATATCCGAAAATGGCAAGAGTTGGAGTTACAAATAAGGAAAGATACATCCGGGGTGTTACAACACTCCACCACTACAAAAGGATCTCGTCCCGAGATCTAGGACTGAAAGAACTCCGGTATTCGAACGGAGGTGATCCTCGCGCCCCGGTGGCTTCTCGGTCGGAATGGTGTGACCACTTCACTTTTAGGAATTTGATTGACTTGTTGCGAGTCTTGCGCCGGTTTCTTCAAGAATAGCAACGGGTGCTCATGATAAGAAAGATCTTCTTGGAGGTCAATTTCTTCAAAGTTGATAGGCGCCAGAATCTTGAAGCACTTATGAGCTGTGACACGTGAAACACATCGCACGCTTGCAAAGTTGGATGGAAGCTCAAGTTGATAGGCGAGATCGCCTCTTTTGCCAATGATCTTGAAAGGACCCACGATCTAGGGGCAAGCTTCCTTTGATACCGGGCGACGAGTGCCTTTCATTGAGAGACGCGAGGTAGACATGGTCTCCGATTTCAAAAGCCACATCACGGTGCTTGTCATCATAATAGCCCTTCCGCGCGATTATGCGGCTTTAAGATTCTCACGAATGACTTTGCACATTTCTTCGCTTCGTGATCAAGTCGTTGCCAAGAAGTTGGCGTTCATTGTCTCGGACCAATTGAGAGGAGTACGCACTTTCGCCATATAGAATTTCGAATGGGGCCTTGCCCGAACTTGCTTGGAAGCTGTTGTTGTAAGAGAACTCGCATATGGGAGACACTCTTCCCACTTCATGCCAAAAGAAATGACACAAGCCCCGAGCATATCTTCAAGGATTTGATTGACTCGCCGACTTGGCCACTAGTTTGAGGATGAAAAGTCTGTCTTTGAAACGAATGTTGGTGCCCATGGCCTTCGAAAAGAATCCTTAACTTAGAAGTGAAGATGCTTCCACGGTCCAAGAGATCAATTGTGGAATACCGTGCAAGGAGACAATTTCGAGGTGTATAGCTCGCCGGTGAGCTGCTGTGATAGATTCTTTGACAGAAGAAAATGAGCCACTTTAGTAAGTTTGTCAATGACAACGAAGATAGCATCATTTCCACGCTTGGACTTAGGAAATCCACCACACGAAGTCCATCTCGATATGATCAAACTTCCATTCGGAATAGCAAGAGGTTGGAGGAGACCAGCTGGTCTTTGGTGTTCGCTTTCACTCTTCCGCAGACATCACATTCATTCACGAATTGAGCAATTTCTCGCTTCATTCGAGTCCACCAATACGATCGCTTGAGGTCATGGTACATCTTCGTACTTCCGGGATGAATGGATAGGAGGGAATTGTGTGCCTCATTCATGATGACTTTTCTCAGACGCCTTTAGGAACCACAATACGGTCCTCGAAGAAAAGAGTGTCTTTGTCATCCAAGCGATAGCACTTGTATTTGAAATGCCCTTGTCAATACCACGCTTCACCTTCTTCACCATGGTATCCGAAGTTGAGCCTCACGAATTTGATCTTCCAAAGTAGGAGAGACTATGAGGTTGGCAAGAAATCCTTGAGGAACAACTTGAAGATTCAGCTTATGGAAAGCTTCACAAAGATCCGGTTGGAAGGGCTTGAGAATTAAGTCGTTGCAATAAGCCTTTTCCTTTCGAGCATCTCGCAATCACATTCGCCTTGCCAGAGTATATTCAATACTTGGATTGTACTCTTGAATCATTTCGACCCATCGAGTTTGCTCGAGGTTGAGGTTTGGTTGAGTGAAGATATACTTGAGGCTCTTGTGATCGGTGAATATGTCCACTTTCCTTCCCAACAAGAGATGTCTCCATGTTATCAATGCATGGACAATCGCCGCCAACTCGAGATCGTGAGTGGGGTAGTTCTTTTCGTTGGGCTTCAACCGACGAGAGGTATATGCCACAACTTTCTTCTCTTGCATTAACACAGACCGAGACCTTGCAAGGAAGCATCACGTAAAACTTCAATGGCTTGGATTCATCAGAGGAGTCAACACAGAGCTGTGACTAGCTTCTCTTTGAGGGTGTTGAAAGCGACATCACACTCAAAGGCCCGGACATACTTGACATGCTTCGAGGAGGTTGGAAAGAGGCTTTGCAATCTTGGAGAAGTTCTCAACGAATCTTCGCAATAGCTTGCAAGACCGAGAAAATCATGGAGCTGCTTGACATTCGAGGAGGTTCCCAATTCACAATTGAAGACACCTTCTCGGGATTAACAGCGATGCCCTTGGCTGAGATGATATGACCAAGATAAAGAACTTCATCAAGCCGTAACTCACATTTGGAAAATTTCGCATAGAATTGATGTTCTCTCGAGCTTGTCGAGCACCAATCGCAAATGCTTGGCATGATCACGCTTGTTCTTGGAGAAGACCAAAATATCATCGAGATACACCAAGACGAATTCATTTGTGTAGGGGTTGAAGATAAAGTTCATCATACGAGAGAAAGTTGGAGGAGCATTGACAAGGCGAAAGACATGACAAGATATTCATAAGAACCAAAGCTTGTTCGAATGCTGTCTTGGGAATATCTTGTTCACGAATGCGAATCGATGATAACCCATACGGAGGTCAAGCTTGGAGAATACTTTAGCACCTTTGAGTTGCTCGAATAGCTCATTGATGTTGGGAAGTGGATACTTGTTCTTGATTGTCTTCTTATTCAATGGACGGTAATCAACACAAAGTCGGTCCGTGCCATCCTTCTTCTGGACAAAAGAACTCCACATCCCCATGGAGATGAACTCGTCCGATCAAACCCAGACGCTCTTGTTCATCGAGCTGCTTCTTCAATTCTTTCAGCTCCTTGGGTCCAAGCTTGTAAGGACGCTTGCAAACGGGTTCAGTGCCAGGCTCAAGATCAATAACGAATTCGACTGGCCGATGAGGAGGCATACCCGGAAGCTCTTCTCGAAAGACATCTTGGTACTCACAAACGATTGGAATTTGAGAGATAGCATCCAATTCGCCCTTCTCATTGAGAGAAAACAACCAATGGTTTCATCACGAGCGGCATAGATGATAACATCCTCGGAAGGGTGTGTCAATTGAATTTCTGACGACAAAGACAATCAAATGAGCCTTGTCCGAGAAAGCCATCCATCCCAAGAATAAGATCAATATCGAGTCGCCAAGAACCATTGGAGAAGATAGAAATCTATAGTCGCCCATCTTGATAGAAACATCCGAGCCATCATCTTGGTGTTCATGAATAAACCGGAGATGAAACCGCTATCGGCTTAGGCAGATCAACAAGATGCAAATCATGCATGGATGCAAAAGGCTTTGATATGAATGAAATAGAAGCACCAGATCAAATAAAACTTTTGCAGGAATATCATTAATCGGAAGATTACCCATGATCACATCTGAAGAATCCTCGCTTATGCTGCATTCATCATGTTCACCTTTGCAGACTTGGGATTATGCTTGACCCTTGCATTGCTTGAAGACCTCACAGGGGAGGAGGAGGAAGGCGCCTTTGGTTATGGCATTTGTTCGCATAGTGACCTTTCTGCTGGCACTTGTTGCAGTCACCTCCGAGAGCGGACGGTGATAAGGAGCACTTGACCTTGGAGCTTGAGGTGAGACTTGTTCAGTAGCTTGGGTTGGGTGGGTGGGAAGATCCACGACCACCGAGTTCTTCTCACGATAAGGCCGACGGAACGGAGGAGGAGGAAGGTAGAACTTTTGCTGCTTTGTTGCCACTTGAGAGGAAGACGAAGACTGAACTGCATCCCTGTTTCTCTTCTTTGAAGCCTCACACTTGAGCTGAGCACCTTCTAGCTTGAGTGCCATATTATAGAATTGATCAAACTGAGTAGGCTCATAAAGAACAAGAGATAACTGCAGATCCTCTCAAGGCCACCTCTGAATCGATAGATCATACTTTTCTCATCAGAACGCCTTGTTTAGCAAAACGAGCAAGTTTCAAATCAGTATGTTGTATTCAGACACCGACATATTTCCTTGCTTGAGATTGCGAACTCCTCACGCTTGCTCTCAACAACACCGAAGGAATGTGGTGAGCTTTAAAGTCCCGGCGTAAATCAGTCCAAGTAATCACTCGACCACCTCTAGAATCCTTGTATTGCTGGAACCAATCATTTGCTCGATCCTTGAGCTGAAAAGACGCGAACTTGACGTAGTCCTCGTGTCCGACATTGCTGCATTCAAAATGCTTGTTGATATCCACGAGCCAATCGTCGGCATCTGTGGCCTCGCACGATGAGTGAAAGACTTTGGCTGGTTGGCAAGGAACTGGTTGAGTGAAGGAAGCGTGGCTGATGATAGAACTGCCTTGACCTTGATTCCTTGGTTGCCTTGGCCTTGGTTACGCTCTTGCATCACCTGAATCAACAATCGAAGGCGTTGGCGTTAGTGGTTGCCATCAAAGTTTGCCATGCCTCCGGAGGCGGAGGTGGAGGTGGAGGGTTCGCCGACTCCCATCACTGCGTTCCGGATTACGGCGCTGGTGGAGCCATCTCAAGAGGGTGACATCCGTTAGCATCTTGATAGACAGATAGACAAGTTGAATCAACGGATAGAAATTGCAACATATAGTCTTCACAATAATCATTGAACAGGATGAACGAATGAATTCCAAAGTAAACATCACGTCCATTAAGGTGAGAAGCCACTTGATAAGAGATTGATGATTGAAAATAAAAACAAGGTATGAATGGAACAAATAAGTGGTAAGGATTACCCAATCACAAACCAAATATCTGCGGAAGAAATGCTAGAGCTACTTGAATCCCACCTATAAACTCCCAAACTTTCCGGTTATGCAATCGGTGTTGGGGATACAGGGAGCAATATATATATCTCACCCAAGCTAACAATCCCTACATCCAATTGTATCCATCCTTCAACACATAACCAAGAAACCTTCGAAATCGTGTACCTCAACCTTGAAAAGCATCCGTTATACGAAGTCATGGCAATACTCCGTACTCACCACAAGATTGGGTTAGCGGGTTATCTCACCAACCGATCGCATAAAAGAGATTTTCGATGTCGGCGCATAAACTCAGTATTCGAATCGCAACGATAAAATTATGACGACAACACCTTGGAGCTCAACTCCCGGGACACCGCCACAACCCCTAAATGTCGAGGCAACCAAGACAATGTTGTCATCATAAGAATATCGAACGATCCCAAGATACCCGTGATCCTAAAAAAATTTTTAGTGAAATTTGAGAAGAGAAGAGTCAAAACTCTACGTCGGGATACCTCACCGGAAGGTCAAGGGACTGGGAGTAAAAAGAATTCCTAAACTCTCCGATATATATAATCCTAAATGACTCAAAACATTTTTTCTAGACACAACTCGCCACTAAAAACGATCAAGCGGTGGGGGCTCCTAAGGTCGGGATGGCTCGATTACCAACTTGTAGCGCCTCGATGCGGCTATAGCTCCCACGTGTCGAAGCACGACTTAGAGACATAACCGCATTGAAAGCAATGTCGCAAGTGAGGTAATCTTCGCACAATCCATGTAATACATAAGGGAAAAGGTACATAGTTGGCTTACAGTCGCCACTTCACA
The DNA here is from genome assembly GCA_021437245.1 of Aegilops speltoides. Taxonomy (NCBI): domain Eukaryota; kingdom Viridiplantae; phylum Streptophyta; class Magnoliopsida; order Poales; family Poaceae; genus Aegilops; species Aegilops speltoides. The sequence goes on from CM038145.1 coordinate 338,392,621, forward strand.
CAATTACATGAATAAAGCATTACATCATCCAGATACAATCAAGGTCCGACTACGGAACCAAAATAAAAGAAGAACCCCAAATGCGACACAAAACCCCGATCGCCCCAACTGGGCTCCACTACTAATCGTCTGGAAAGGAAACATAGTATCGACCAAGGGCCTCATCATATTCCCACTTCAATTCAGTTGTGCCATCGTGGTTGGCATCGCCGTACCGCATCTGTTTTGGTAGAATCATGAGCCACAGGACTCAACAATCTCACACCCCGAGATCAAGACTATTTAAGCTTAAGGGAAGGCTGGTGTCAAAAGGGGAAGCTGCTGCAAGTTTACTTGCATATATGGTGGCTACATCGCAAAAGAGAGCGAGAAGAGAAGCAAAGCGCGGTCGTGAAACTAGTAGCGATCAAGAAGTGATCCTAAACAACTTCGTCAAACATAACTCCAACATCGTGTTCACTTCCCGGACTCCGCCGAGAAGAGACCATCACGGTTACATACACGGTTGATGTATTTTAATTAAGGTCAACTTCGGTTTTCTACAACCGACATTAACAAATTCCCATCTGCCTCATAACGCATGGGCACGGCTTTGAAAGATAATACCTGCAGGGTGTCCCAACTTAGCCCATCACAAGCTCTCACGGTCATCGAAGGAATAAACCTTCACCCAAGACACACCGATCGACTCGGTATCCGGACATCAAGACATTTCGACAATGGTAAAACTAAACCAGCAAAGCCGCCCGATGTGCCGACAAATCCCGATAGGAGCTGCACATATCTCGTTCTCGTGGCACACCGGATGAGCAAGACGACGGTTGGCATAGACCCTGGTTGCCCCAGGCGCCGGACATCGCTTCAAAGTTGGACCAACACTCACGACGAGCATCGCCCGGGGGCTAAAATAAAGATGACCCTCGGCTCGCGAAACCCAAGGAAAAAAAAAAAGGGTGTAGGTGGCAAATGGTAAAACCAAGGTTGGGCCTTGCTGGAGGAGTTTTATTCAAAGCGAACTGTCTAGGGGTCCCATAAATCACCCGACCGTAAGGAACGCAAAATCAAGGAACATAACACCGGTATGACGGAAACTAGGGTGGCAAGAGGAACAAAACACCGGGCAAAAGGCCGAGCCTTCCACCCTTTACCAAGTATATAGATGCATTAATTAAAACAATAGATATTGTGATATCCCAAAATATCCGTGTTCCAACAAGGAACAAACTTCATCTTCACCTGCAACTAACAACGCTATAAGAGGGGCTGAGCAAAGCGGTAACGTAGCCAATCAATGGTTTGCTAGGACATGGGTGGTTAGAGGTTGACATGGCAATATGGGTGGCATGATATAGCAAGTGGTAGGTATCGCAGCATAGGCATAGCAAAAGAGCGGGCATCTAGCAAGCAAAGATAGAAGTGATTTCGAAGGTATGGTCATCTTGCTCGTAAGGTTCTCGAGTTGTCGAAGGTCTGGATCCTCGAGGCGTTCTCAACAGGTTCCTCGCTCACGTACTCGTCTCCCGGCTCTACCCAAAGCAAGAACACAAGCAACGGAACCACAATCAAACAAGGAACATATGCACAAGCAATATGATGCAATACATGACATGCTATGCGAGATGTGACATGCTATGCATATGTATGCTCCGGAAGGAAAATGATGAACTGGCATCAACTTGGCAAACCAAGTATGCCGCTGAAAGATGAGATGATTTCGTTGAAATCGATATAAAGATCTCCGGAATCGGATGCACGGTTTGCAAATGACAAGCAAAACAAGAATGACGCAAATCTGCGTTTAACAGCCCGATGCTACTTAGCACGCAACACAAAACTATGCTACAGCACCCCAACATAAAAACAAAGCATATGGCAACGAACTACAGGAGATGCTTAACAATAGAGGAGCACTGAGCTACGGCTAAATCACATCATAACATGTTCAAACAAGCATGGAGAAAGTGCTCAAAATATCAGGTTCACAGACTTAGTGAAAATACTAACATGGCAGGAATTAACATCAGGAAGGCATGTTTAGAGCAAGCAAACAACATGCTACAGGAACTTATAATAGCAAAGCAAGGCATGACATGATTCTACTCAAAGCATATTTCAATAGTCCCTTACTGACCATAAGCCAAAAAGGACCTTAAGAAATGATGGCACCCATGTAAACATTGCAAGTTTTATTACAGATTTCAGACTTAGTGAAATATCAGGACATGGCGAAAACAGATTCAACATGGCATGTTCGTGAGCTCGATGCACTCACTACAGAGCATCTCAAGATAAAATAAGCATACACCCAGCAAGAAGACATGGCATAGGAGCTATACATGGCAAGAACAACATCATAGCATACACGGATCAACTACACCGACCTCGTGAAAATTGAATCTAATGCAAACAGTCTGCCAGGAAACAATTTCAAGCAAAAGTAGAGCACGAAAATGACATGCTAGACTACTCCATAAATACCAACAAAGGCATGGATGGATAGAGCACAACCATATGCTCAAAACACCCTTACTGATCATGCTCAAAAAGGGCATAGATCTCTCTGAAACAACCTAAACATATGGCATAAAATTATCAGCAGGACAAAACTTAGTGAAATCACTAAGTTCCTGAAATCAGTAACAACATCATCCCTACTTTGCATGCTTGTTCTAGTCAACACATAGCCCACAAAAATACATGGAAAATACCCCTGGAAAGATGGCATGGCAATGTTCAACTCACATGTAGGACTCAAATTCATAGGGTGCACACATAATTCATGGCAAAAATGACAAAATAGCTCGAACTGATAAAATTCTGAAACTAACGATCTGAAGCTATCTTCCAACAGCATTTCGGGCACCAAGATGAGCTCAAATGCAAATGATGCAATGGAATGAAATGATGTACTCTTCGAGACGAACATTTTGACATATTATACGCCCAAAACGGAGCCACGGTTGCGGAGATATGATGCTATGAAAGTTGCACGAAAATATAGCAGAATAATGACTTAGTGGAAATATTCGGAGGGGAAAAGTCAACCGACGGGTCCAGATCGGATCGGGCGGATCCGAGGTGAGGTCACCGGAGGGGCTCGGTCAGTGGGCGGTTGGGGTGGCCGGGCGCGGGCGATGGCGCTTGTGGGCGGGGCGGGCGGGCGGCGCGGAGGAGAGGTCCGGGGCGTGTGGTGGTGTGAAGCCGGGGCAAGGCGGTGGTGGGCGTACATGTGGTGCGGCGGTCGGCGGAAGGGCGGGCGGCGCAATGGCGGCGGGCAGACGGCGAAGCGGGCGGTGGGTAAAGTGAGCAGGCTGGCGCGGTGGCGGTGGAAGCGGGGCGACGCTTGGCCAGTCATGGGCCCCGCTCGGGCCGAAGCGGGCTGGCGTAGGCGGCGGCTGGGCCACGTGTCGACTTCCGATTGGCTCGGCGGCGGCGGCGACGTTGTTCGCGCCGTCCGGACGTGTCCATGTGGGAGGAGGCGAGAGCTAGGGTTTGCCCGTGATTTCGGGGGAGGGGTCTTTAAATAGGCATAGAGGGAGCTAGGAGAGTCCAAATGGGGTGTAGCTTTCGCCCACACGATCGTGATCGAACGACCGAGGGCATGGAGGGGAGTTAGATGGGTTATTGGGCTGTTTTGGAGGGTTGTTGGGCTGCAACTCAAAAGATGCCTTTCTTGAGAGCTTGTTAACCGTTGGAGTACCAAACGAACTCCAAATGACCCGAAACTTGACAGGTGGTCTACCGGTGCTATACCAGGGCCACTTGGCAAGGCTCGGTCCATTCCGAGAATGTTCAACACCCGCACACGGAAAAAGGACAAGAGGGGACGCCGGGGAACATAGGAGTGTCGGATTGCAAAACGGACAACGGGGAATATGCTCGGAATCATGAGACGAACATGTATGCAAATGAGATGCACATGATGACATGATATGAGATGCATGACATGAACAAAATGCAAAATGAAACAAAACCCAACCACGGAGGGAATATCATATCACATATCCGAAAATGGCAAGAGTTGGAGTTACAAATAAGGAAAGATACATCCGGGGTGTTACACGTAGGGGCCGCGCTCACCGGCTGCTGCAGGGGCCGGAGGAGGCCCTCACTCGCCGGAGGGAGGAGGAGAGGAGAGGAGCGGGCGGTACGCGCTCGGCCGATCCCGTTCGGTGGGCGCGGGGGCGGCGGGGGTGGAGTCCCATGAGGTCGAGGTGGCGGCGGGGGGCAAGAAGACCACACAAGGGCGCGTCGCCCGTGCAAAGTCTTGCGGAAGGAGGGGACGGAGAAAGGGGACGGTGGTGTATGGTTGGGTTGAGTGGATCTGGCGAGGAGGGAGGAGGCAACAGTGAGAGGGGGCGGGGGAGGATCAATGGCGCACCGCACCCCTAGTGCGCCATAAGTACAACAAATCAAATGGCGCACCCGCCCAGTGCGCCATTAGAATTTACTAGCCCGGTGGTGGGTTACATTCCACATAACCCCACTCCATCGAACAAGCCCACTAGCCGGTGGTCAAGATGCAAAGACACACCAGAGGTCTGGGTTCGATTCCTGTGCTCCCCATTTTTGTATTTATGCATTTAAAATATTGTTTGATATTTATTTGTGTTTAAATATGTTCAAACTTGTTTAAATCATAATAGTAATATTTTTATCAAAATAGAAATAATTTTTTAAAAATATCATCAAATTTGTTATTTGAAAATATTTATGAATATGAAAAATATCATCAATTTTATTATTTGAAAATATCATCAAATTTCTTATTTGGAAATATAATCAAATTTGTTTTTTTTGCAATTTTAGTTGCATCCATTTGTGACGGTGGAGCGGGCCGGGAGGTGCGGGGAGAGGGTGCAGTGGTCGTCGACGGCGGTGGAATGGGGGACAGCAAGGGGGGCGTGGCTGTGGCAGCCGGTGGAGCGGGAGGGTGCGGTGGGACGTCGTGGCGGTGGAGGGGGAAGGCGTGGGGTCGGCGGTGGCGGTGGAGTGGGAGGGTGGGCAGGGGGTCGGTGGAGTGGGAATGGTGTTTTTATATTTATTTGTGTTTAAATATGTTCAAACTTGTTTAAATCATAACAGTAATATTTTTATGTATTTTAAATGTTGTTTTTATATTTATTTGTGTTTAAATATGTTCAAACTTGTTTAAATTATAACAGTAATATTTTTATAAAAATAGTAAAAAAATTAAAAATATGTTCAAAAAGTCTCTTGGTCTTGGGGCCGAGTGCTCGTGGTGGAGCGGGAGGTTGCGATGGGTGGAGCTAAGCGGGAGGTCTTGGGTGCGATCGAGATGGAGGGGATCGAGATCGAGATGGAGGGGAATCGAGAACAAGTGTCCTCATGAATTCAAAAAGTGCCCATGAAATTTAAAAATATTCATGATATCAAAAGTGCCCATGAAATACAATCGAGAAATGAAGACTACGATTTAAAGTGCCCATTAGTAGTTTTGCAAAAAGTAAAAATAATAAGTATATATACTAATGGCGCACTCATGGCGATGCGCCATTAGCGATTTTGCAAAAAAAGAATAAAACAAAATTCTGATAATGGCGCATCGCACGCTTGGTGCGCCATTAGTAGTTATAGATAGTAATGGCGCATTATGGGCCAGATGCGCCATTAGTGTGTATGGGAAAATGAAAAAAAAATAATTCATACTAGTCGCGCACCCTGTTTACGGTGCGCCATTAGTGTCTTCCACACTAATGGCGTATCACAAACTGGTGCGCCATTAGTATATAGTAGTGGCGCACTGCTTCCACGGTGCGCCATTAGAATCAATCCTATCTATAGCCCTTTTCCTAGTAGTGCAAAGGCAAAAGGCACTAAAGATGTTTAAGATGCCGGGCTTAGGCGGGTGCGGGAGGAAGAACGAAAGTCGAAGAGCGTCTTCTCCTTTGTCCTTTTTTCAGTGCAACACAAGAAAGCACCCTCTTTTTGTAATCCGTGCAGCTTCCCAGAGGCTTGCTTTCTTTATTGAACGCATGGCGTAGCTAGGAACCCTCCAATGATGTTTGAGCCTATGTTCACCCGGGGCCAAAAAAGGAGAATTACAGAATGCCTGCCGATGTTCAGATAAGGTGCATGTCCCTTACCACTAAAGTAAAGGCTCGACGAAGGGGGGATATTAGCTGGGTAAGGAAAAAAATTTGAGTCGTCTTTAAACTCTTTTCTTTGTCTCATTTTGAACGAATTGACTTTTATTCCTTATTCTGATCCAACTCTGTTGTTGAGACAATTGAAAATTGCATTTCTGAGTCTTCCTCTAGAGTTCCATATTCATCCTCTTGGGTCCTATATTTGCTCTCTGGGCTTCCATATTCCTATTTTGAGTCTTTCTCTAAAGTCCTATATTCATTCTCTGGGTTCCCATATTTGTTTTCTGGGCTCCCATATTCGTCTTCTAGGGTTTCATTCGATTTGAGCTTCTTCAGAGAAGATGAGACGCTAAAAGTGAAGGTGTGAAGCGATCTCGTACTAAACGAATGGGAATTGACAACAATAGAAAAACATAACTTGGAAAGAGAGGTTCCGAAAGGTAAAAGGACTGGAAATCCTAAAAAAGACACAACGACCAATCCTGAAAGACCACTCTTTCCTCTAAGGATGCCTAACCGCCACACCGATCATTCGGGGTGGGGGGACACTGCGAGGTGGGTAGTTTATCTGGGGCGGCTGCCTCCTAAAGAGTAACGGAGGTGTGCGAAGGTAGGCTCAAGCATTGATTCTGCTCATGAGCGTAATGGTATAAGCCTGCCCGACTATGAGACCGACTGGTACGGAAGTAGAACGGGCGGGCGAAATTACGTGAGAGAAAGAACCTTAGATTGATGGAGTCTTCCGTCAGGCAGAATAGCTGCTTAGTGACTAGGAGTGGAGGGGACAGACAAGAGGTATGCAACCTGCTGAATATTGTCACCGATCTCTCACTGACAAATACTTGGGGCTCCCCTCCTTGGTAGGAGTGGATAGGAGCGACTGCTTCCAACACTTAATTGAGAGAGTTTGCACTCGGATTAATGGCTGCAAAGAGGAAGGGCTAATTGGGGAAATTAGTACGATTCACTTCTGGATTTGAAATAATTGCTTATACCAGGTATTGGGCATACAAGAACATTCTGTGTCCGCTATCCCGATCATGATTTTCCTACCCTCAGGGGGAAAGTAAAGGCCCTTCCCCCTTTGGAAGGCTGTGGGCGAGGAGGGATTCGAACCCCCGACACCGTGGTTCATAGCCATCTGCTCTAATCCTCTGAGCTACAGGCCCAACTGTCTCCATTGGATCTCTTCCCAGGGGTACCCCTTCATTTCAGTTGAAGGCTTTTTACCACTATCATACATGACTTTTTTTTCGCCCTTCTTTTTAGAACTCATATAATACTGCTGCCCTTTCACTTGCTTCTGCCTTTTCACAAGAATTAAGATAGTGTCCTCCCTGAATTGAGAAAGAAGATAGAATACCTATGTGCTGCTATGCCTATGGTCCAGAATTGCTATTCGTACGACCTTGGTCTTTGATTGTATAAAAAATACATACTAAGCAAGTAAGCCTGCCTTAAAGCATTTCTTTTTGACACCTCTTCTCTCGATTTGAAGAGATTACACATCACTGTGAACGAACTTATTCACTCTTTGAAGCCCCCCCCCCCACCTTCTTTCTATATGATAAACGTTGGTTGACTTTGATATGAAGTGTTCATTGTGTTTTCTATTCGTTCAGACCCCGATAGTGCTTCTCGTTCTGACTGAAGGAAGGTTCATTCTGTCTGGTACTTTTTTTAGCTAACTAAAGTCCAACTTCCTTTGTCGAAAGAGGATGAAACGGATCAGCCGATTCAACTTAGCATTACCCGATTGTAAATTCGATCACAACCATCCATCTCAATCCAAAATCTCTGATCGTGTGTGATCCAAACCCAAACTCTCCTCTGGTTTCGGATATATAGACAGTGCATGCTCTCAAACCAACCAAGACAGCAGCAAGTTCCTATCGAGAACAAGACGACAAATCAATATGACCAATTTCTATAATATCTCAGGTGAATACGTGAAAAAGTGTTGCTTAGCTCAGTGAAGTGGAATAAGGAAGAGAAAGTGTAGTGTGATAAGGGAAGATGTAAGTCAATTTTGAGGTTTTCAAGCAAGGGCTGAGATAGATAAAAAAACCAGAAGAATTCACATCAGAACCCTTTCCTGCTTCCCCTTTTTATCCATCGGACTCGACTCACATTTTGATCTCCTACGCTTGCTTTCATAGTCCCCCTACGAATAGCCTGGAATCAATGAAGGAGTTCATTCAGCACCGAGCCGAGCGAGCGTAGATTCAATATGTTGATTATACGAAACGAAGGATTTGCCTTATCATGAAAGCCACTCAAGCTTATTTGCTTGAAAAAGGGCAAAGCAATTCCAACATAAACTGACACTTTAGGATCCTCTAAGCCTTTCTATAGACCCGTAAGGTACTAAAAATGAAAAACTAGCACTACTAACACAGACAGAAGAGGATGACCTTGAAAAATTTGGACCGATTACTCATAGAAAATGACTACAAAGCAAGGCGAAAGCATGGAGAATTCAATACTGGCAAGAAGGTATTAGTTAGTGGGTGCAAACGAGCTATTTCAACCAAGCTAGCGTGTGATTGCGATGAAATACTTTTGGGCGGGGCATTACCGATACTAAGATGAAATTCAAAATGAGAAAGCGCTTCGAGCCTCATGCTTTCCTGTATTATTTGGTTGGGAAATGGCTCTTTCCTGATCTCTTTTTGAAATAATTCTATCTCTGTTTGCTAAGTATGTCAATTTCTCCTTAGTAACAAGCCAAAACCAGGATTTTACAAGTTTTGACTCATTTTTGACCTGATCATCCCGATCATGGCGTCGTGGAGTCTTATCTTTGTCTGGCTCCGATCTCTGGAAGCGATTAAACTTCTTCTGCGGGTTATTCTTCTACTACTTCTTGTCGTACCCTTCTTTCCTATTATATGGATTGGGAAAGTATTTTTATTATATATTCTTAAACACATGACACATTAGGCGCACACTTTATTTGGACAGTGGGGCACGATGCTCTAAAAGAACTTATTGAAAAAAAACATAGCGGTAACGACTGTTTTAGAAAGCACCTCTTCCTTTCCTGAAACTCAAACAACCTACTAGGCTACTAAAAGGCTAGTTCGGACGAAGAAGATAGCGAGAAAACGACTCCTCAAGCCGAAGTAAGCAATGAAACAGATTGTTCAATAGATTTCTTCATTGCTAAGGGTAAATGGCATTTTCATGGTCAAAATTCCAGAGAGGAGTTCCGAGCTTCAAGGATGCGGGATCGCACCATTCATAAGATAAACCCTTGGGTTAATTACCTTTTTTATCCTTAGACCCTTGAAAGCTCGCTTCCGTTCCTGAACTGAGGGAAACCGGTGCCTGAGAGATCCGTTATCTGCAATCTCTAAGCTTGATTGCACATCTTTTCCTGCTCCTACATGTGTTTTTGCACGCTTGAGACCTCCTCTTTCTCTTGGCTATCCGAGGAAAGATGTCTTACGAGGTGGGTTGGACAACGTATGTAGTGAGCCTGCTGCTATCAGTGTGAAGATGAACAACGTCTACTTCTAATCTGCTTGAACGGCCCTCTTGTCATTTGACCCAGAATTGAACGAGATGACACCCACCAATATCTTCCAACACAGGATCTCC